>CAXAJV010000476.1:349355-378355 GCA_963969225.1 Xylocopa violacea
GAAATACTACATTCGAGATGATAGCTTGCCTTAGGTTAGGATATATAACGCTATAGACGTATATAATATTCCAACCGAGATGTACGGGACGTCACGAACGGGATTCTGTAAAACATTAACAGCGAGGGCCTAGATGTGTTAGGTTAGGTTATATTACGTTATAGACGAATATAATGTTCCACCGAGAAGTAGAGGACGATACGCCAGGAATGTTGTAAAATACTACATCCGAGATGTTAGCCTGCCTTACGTTAGGATATATATCGCTGTAGACGTATATAATATCCCAACCGAGATGTACGGGACGGCAGGAACGGGATTCTGTAAAAGATTACCAGCGAGGGGCTAGATGTGTTAGATTAGGTTATATTACGTTATAGACGTATATAATGTTCCCACCGAGAAGTAGGGGCCGACCCACCAGGAATGTTGGAAAATACTGCATCCGAGATCATAGCCTGCCTTAGGTTAGGATATATAACGCTATAGACGTATATAATGTCCCAACCGAGACGTACGGGACGACACGAACAGGATCCTGTAGAACATTACCAGCGAGGGGCTAGATGTGTTAGGTTAGGTTATATTATGTTATAGACCTATATAATGTTCCCACCGAGAAGTAGGGGCCGATACGCCAGGAGTGTTGTAAAATACTACATCCGAGATGATAGCTTGCCTTAGGTTAGGATATATAACGCTATAGAATTATATAATATCTCAACCGAGATGTACGGGACCAAACGAACGGGATTCTGTAAAACATAACCAGCGAGGGGCTAGATGTGTTAGGTTAGGTTATATTAAGTTATATACCTATATAATGTTCCCACCGAGAAGTAGGGGCCGATACGCCAGGAATGTTGTGAAATACTACATCCGAGATGATAGCCTGCCTTACGTTAGGATATATATCGCTGTAGACGTATATAATATCCCAACCGAGATGTCCGGGACGACAGGAACGGGATTCTGTAAAACATTACCAGCGAGGGTCTAGATGGGTTAGGTGAGGATGTGATACGTTATAGACGTATATAATGTTCCCACCGAGAAGAAGGGGCCGATACGCCAGGAATGTTGTAAAATACTACATCCGAGATGATAGCTTGCCTTAGGTTAGGATATATAACGCTATAGACTTATATAATATCTCAACCGAGATGTACGGGACGTCACGAACGGGATTCTGTAAAACATTAACAGCGAGGGCCTAGATGTGTTAGGTTAGGTTATATTACGTTATAGACGAATATAATGTTCCCACCGAGAAGTAGAGGACGATACGCCAGGAATGTTGTAAAATACTACATCCGAGATGTTAGCCTGCCTTACGTTAGGATATGTATATCGCTGTAGACGTATATAATATCCCAACCGAGATGTACGGAACGGCAGGAACGGGATTCTGTAAAACATTACCAGCGAGGGGCTAGATGGGTTAGGTTAGGTTGTGATACGTTATAGACGTATATAATGTTCCCACCGAGAAGTAGGGGCCGACCCACCAGGAATGTTGGAAAATACTGCATCCAAGATGATAGCCTGCCTTAGGTTAGGATATATAACGCTATAGACGTATATAATGTCCCAACCGAGACGTACGGGACGACACGAACGGGATCCTGTAGAACATTACCAGCGAGGGGCTAGATGTGTTAGGTTAGGTTATATTATGTTATAGACCTATATAATGTTCCCACCGAGAAGTAGGTGCCGATACGCCAGGAATGTTGTAAAATGCTACATCCGAGATGTTAGCCTGCCTTACGTTAGGATATATATCGCTGTAGACGTATATAATATCCCAACCGAGATGTACGGGACGACAGGAACGGGATTCTGTAAAACATTACCAGCGAGGGGCTAGATGGGTTAGGTTAGGTTATGTTACGTTATAGACGAATATAATGTTCCCACCGAGAAGTAGAGGCCGATACGCCAGGAATGTTGTAAAATACTACATCCGAGATGTTAGCCTGCCTTACGTTAGGATATATATCGCTGTAGACGTATATAATATCCCAACCGAGATGTACGGGACGGCAGGAACGGGATTCTGTAAAAGATTACCAGCGAGGGGCTAGATCTGTTAGGTTAGGTTATATTACTTTATAGACCTATATAATGTTCCCACCGAGAAGTAGGGGCCGTTACGCCAGTAATGTTGTGAAATACTACATTCGAGATGATAGCTTGCCTTAGGCTAGGATATATAACGCTATAGACGTATATAATATTCCAACCGAGATGTACGGGACGTCACGAACGGGATTCTGTAAAACATTACCAGCGAGGGGCCAGATGGGTTAGGTTAGGTTATGTTACGTTATAGACGAATATAATGTTCCCACCGAGAAGTAGAGGCCGATACGCCAGGAATGTTGTAAAATACTACATCCGAGATGTTAGCCTGCCTTACGTTAGGATATATATCGCTGTAGACGTATATAATATCCCAACCGAGATGTACGGGACGGCAGGAACGGGATTCTGTAAAACATTACCAGCGAGGGGCTAGATGGGTTAGGTTAGGTTGTGATACGTTATAGACGTATATAATGTTCCCACCGAGAAGTAGGGGCCGACCCACCAGGAATGTTGGAAAATACTGCATCCGAGATGATAGCCTGCCTTAGGTTAGGATATATAACGCTATACACGTATATAATGTCCCAACCGAGACGTACGGGACGACACGAACGGGATTCTGTAGAACATTACCAGCGAGGGGCTAGATGTGTTAGGTTAGGTTATATTATGTTATAGACCTATATAATGTTCCCACCGAGAAGTAGGGGCCGATACGCCAGGAATGTTGTGAAATACTACATCCAAGATGATAGCCTGCCTTAGGTTAGGATATATAACGCTATAGACTTATATAATATCTCAACCGAGATGTACGGGACGAAACGAACCAGATTCTGTAAAACATTACCAGCGAGGGGCCAGATGGGTTAGGTTAGGTTATGTTACGTTATAGACGAATATAATGTTCCCACCGAGAAGTAGAGGCCGATACGCCAGGAATGTTGTAAAATACTACATCCGAGATGTTAGCCTGCCTTACGTTAGGATATATATCGCTGTAGACGTATATAATATCCCAACCGAGATGTACGGGACGGCAGGAACGGGATTCTGTAAAAGATTACCAGCGAGGGGCTAGATGTGTTAGGTTAGGTTATATTACGTTATAGACCTATATAATGTTCCCACCGAGAAGTAGGGGCCGTTACCCCAGGAATGTTGTGAAATACTACATTCGAGATGATAGCTTGCCTTAGGTTAGGATATATAACGCTATAGACGTATATAATATTCCAACCGAGATGTACGGGACGTCACGAACGGGATTCTGTAAAACATTAACAGCGAGGGCCTAGATGTGTTAGGTTAGGTTATATTACGTTATAGACGAATATAATGTTCCACCGAGAAGTAGAGGACGATACGCCAGGAATGTTGTAAAATACTACATCCGAGATGTTAGCCTGCCTTACGTTAGGATATATATCGCTGTAGACGTATATAATATCCCAACCGAGATGTACGGGACGGCAGGAACGGGATTCTGTAAAAGATTACCAGCGAGGGGCTAGATGTGTTAGATTAGGTTATATTACGTTATAGACGTATATAATGTTCCCACCGAGAAGTAGGGGCCGACCCACCAGGAATGTTGGAAAATACTGCATCCGAGATCATAGCCTGCCTTAGGTTAGGATATATAACGCTATAGACGTATATAATGTCCCAACCGAGACGTACGGGACGACACGAACAGGATCCTGTAGAACATTACCAGCGAGGGGCTAGATGTGTTAGGTTAGGTTATATTATGTTATAGACCTATATAATGTTCCCACCGAGAAGTAGGGGCCGATACGCCAGGAGTGTTGTAAAATACTACATCCGAGATGATACCCTGCCTTACGTTAGGATATATATCGCTGTAGACGTATATAATATCCCAACCGAGATGTCCGGGACGACAGGAACGGGATTCTGTAAAACATTACCAGCGAGGGGCTAGATGGGTTAGGTGAGGATGTGATACGTTATAGACGTATATAATGCTCCCACCGAGAAGAAGGGGCCGATACGCCAGGAATGTTGTAAAATACTACATCCGAGATGATAGCTTGCCTTAGGTTAGGATATATAACGCTATAGACGTATATAATGTCCCAACCGAGACGTACGGGACGACACGCACGGGATCCTGTAGAACATTACCAGCGAGGGGCTAGATGTGTTAGGTTAGGTTATATTATGTTATAGACCTATATAATGTTCCCACCGAGAAGTAGGGGCCGATACGCCAGGAATGTTGTAAAATACTACATCCGAGATGATAGCTTGCCTTAGGTTAGGATATATAACGCTATAGAATTATATAATATCTCAACCGAGATGTACGGGACGAAACGAACGGGATTCTGTAAAACATTACCAGCGAGGGGCTAGATGTGTTAGGTTAGGTTATATTAAGTTATATACCTAAATAATGTTCCCACCGAGAAGTAGGGGCCGATACGCCAGGAATGTTGTGAAATACTCCATCCGAGATGATAGCCTGCCTTACGTTAGGATATATATCGCTGTAGACGTATATAATATCTCAACCGAGATGTACGGGACGAAACGAACGGGATTCTGTAAAACATTACCAGCGAGGGGCCAGATGGGTTAGGTTAGGTTATGTTACGTTATAGACGAATATAATGTTCCACCGAGAAGTAGAGGACGATACGCCAGGAATGTTGTAAAATACTACATCCGAGATGTCAGCCTGCCTTACGTTAGGATATATATCGCTGTAGACGTATATAATATCCCAACCGAGATGTACGGGACGGCAGGAACGGGATTCTGTAAAAGATTACCAGCGAGGGGCTAGATGTGTTAGGTTAGGTTATATTACGTTATAGACCTATATAATGTGCCCACCGAGAAGTAGGGGCCGTTACGCCAGGAATGTTGTGAAATACTACATTCGAGATGATAGCCTGCCTTAGGTTAGGATATATAACGCTATAGACGTATATAATGTCCCAACCGGGACGGACGGGACGACACGAACGGGATTCTGTAGAACATTACCAGCGAGGGGCTAGATGTGTTAGGTTAGGTTATATTATGTTATAGACCTACATAATGTTCCCACCGAGAAGTAGGGGCCGATACGCCAGGAATGTTCTGAAATACTACATCCGAGGTGATAGCCAGCCTTAGGTTAGGATATATAACGCTATAGACTTATATAATATCTCAACCGAGATGTACGGGACGAAACGAACGGGATTCTGTAAAACATTACCAGCGAGGGGCTAGATGGGTTAGGTTAGGTTATGTTACGTTATAGACGAATATAATGTTCCCACCGAGAAGTAGAGGCCGATACGCCAGGAATGTTGTAAAATACTACATCCGAGATGTTAGCCTGCCTTACGTTAGGATATATATCGCTGTAGACGTATATAATATCCCAACCGAGATGTACGGGACGGCAGGAACGGGATTCTGTAAAAGATTACCAGCGAGGGGCTAGATGTGTTAGGTTAGGTTATATTACGTTATAGACCTATATAATGTTCCCACCGAGAAGTAGGGGCCGTTACGCCAGGAATGTTGTGAAATACTACATTCGAGATGATAGCTTGCCTTAGGTTAGGATATATAACGCTATAGACGTATATAATATTCCAACCGAGCTGTACGGTACGTCACGAACGGGATTCTGTAAAACATTACCAGCGAGGGGCTAGATGGGTTAGGTTAGGTTGTGATACGTTATAGACGTATATAATGTTCCCACCGAGAAGTAGGGGCCGATACGCCAGGAATGTTGTAAAATACTACATCCGAGATGTTAGCCTGCCTTACGTTAGGAGATGTATATCGCTGTAGACGTATATAATATCCCAGCCGAGATGTACGGGACGGCAGGAACGGGATTCTGTAAAACATTACCAGCGAGGGGCTAGATGGGTTAGGTTAGGTTGTGATACGTTATAGACGTATATAATGTTCCCACCGAGAAGTAGGGGCCGATACGCCAGGAATGTTGTGAAATACTACATCCGAGATGATAGCCTGCCTTACGTTAGGATATATATCGCTGTAGACGTATATAATATCCCAACCGAGATGTCCGGGACGACAGGAACGGGATTCTGTAAAACATTACCAGCGAGGGGCTAGATGGGTTAGGTTAGGTTATGTTACGTTATAGACGAATATAATGTTCCACCGAGAAGTAGAGGACGATACGCCAGGAATGTTGTAAAATACTACATCCGAGATGATAGCTTGCCTTAGGTTAGGACATATAACGCTATAGACTTATATAATATCTCAACCGAGATGTACGGGACGAAACGAACGGGATTCTGTAAAACATTACCAGCGAGGGGCTAGATGGGTTAGGTTAGGTTGTGATACGTTATAGACGTATATAATGTTCCCACCGAGAAGTAGGGCCCGACCCACCAGGAATGTTGGAAAATACTGCATCCGAGATCATAGCCTGCCTTAGGTTAGGATATATAACGCTATAGACGTATATAATGTCCCAACCGAGACGTACGGGACGACACGAACGGGATCCTGTAGAACATTACCAGCGAGGGGCTAGATGTGTTAGGTTAGGTTATATTATGTTATGGACCTATATAATGTTCCCACCGAGAAGTAGGGGCCGATACGCCAGGAATGTTGTAAAATACTACATCCGAGATGATAGCTTGCCTTAGGTTAGGATATATAACGCTATAGAATTATATAATATCTCAACCGAGATGTACGGGACGAAACGAACGGGATTCTGTAAAACATTACCAGCGAGGGGCTAGATGTGTTAGGTTAGGTTATATTAAGTTATATACCTATATAATGTTCCCACCGAGAAGTAGGGGCCGATACGCCAGGAATGTTGTGAAATACTACATCCGAGATGATAGCCTGCCTTACGTTAGGATATATATCGCTGTAGACGTATATAATATCTCAACCGAGATGTACGGGACGAAACGAACGGGATTCCGTAAAACATTACCAGCGAGGGGCCAGATGGGTTAGGTTAGGTTATGTTACGTTATAGACGAATATAATGTTCCACCGAGAAGTAGAGGACGATACGCCAGGAATGTTGTAAAATACTACATCCGAGATGTTAGCCTGCCTTACGTTAGGATATATATCGCTGTAGACGTATATAATATCCCAACCGAGATGTACGGGACGGCAGGAACGGGATTCTGTAAAAAATTACCAGCGAGGGGCTAGATGGGTTAGGTTAGGATGTGATACGTTATAGACGTATATAATGTTCCCACCGAGAAGTAGGGGCCGATACGCCAGGAATGTTGTGAAATACTACATCCGAGATGATAGCCTGCCTTACGTTAGGATATATATCGCTGTAGACGTATATAATATCCCAACCGAGATGTCCGGGACGACAGGAACGGGATTCTGTAAAACATTACCAGCGATGGGCCAGATGGGTTAGGTTAGGTTATGTTACGTTATAGACGAATATAATGTTCCACCGAGAAGTAGAGGACGATACGCCAGGAATGTTGTAAAATACTACATCCGAGATGATAGCTTGCCTTAGGTTAGGATATATAACGCTATAGACTTATATAATATCTCAACCGAGATGTACGGGACGAAACGAACGGGATTCTGTAAAACAATACCAGCGAGGGGCTAGATGGGTTAGGTTAGGATGTGATACGTTATAGACGTATATAATGTTCCCACCGAGAAGAAGGGGCCGATACGCCAGGAATGTTGTAAAATACTACATCCGAGATGATAGCTTGCCTTAGGTTAGGATATATAACGCTATAGACTTATATAATATCTCAACCGAGATGTACGGGACGAAATGAACGGGATTCTGTAAAACATTACCAGCGAGGGGCCAGATGGGTTAGGTTAGGTTATGTTACGTTATAGACGAATATAATGTTCCACCGAGAAGTAGAGGACGATACGCCAGGAATGTTGTAAAATACTACATCCGAGATGTTAGCCTGCCTTACGTTAGGATATATATCGCTGTAGACGTATATAATATCCCAACCGAGATGTACGGGACGGCAGGAACGGGATTCTGTAAAACATTACCAGCGAGGGGCTAGATGGGTTAGGTTAGGTTGTGATACGTTATAGACGTATATAATGTTCCCACCGAGAAGTAGGGGCCGACCCACCAGGAATGTTGGAGAATACTGCATCCGAGATGATAGCCTGCCTTAGGTTAGGATATATAACGCTATAGACGTATATAATGTCCCAACCGAGACGTACGGGACGACACGAACGGGATCCTGTAGAACATTACCAGCGAGGGGCTAGATGTGTTAGGTTAGGTTATATTAAGTTATATACCTATATAATGTTCCCACCGAGAAGTAGGGGCCGATACGCCAGGAATGTTGTGAAATACTACATCCGAGATGATACCCTGCCTTACGTTAGGATATATATCGCTGTAGACGTATATAATATCCCAACCGAGATGTCCGGGACGACAGGAACGGGATTCTGTAAAACATTACCAGCGAGGGGCTAGATGGGTTAGGTGAGGATGTGATACGTTATAGACGTATATAATGCTCCCACCGAGAAGAAGGGGCCGATACGCCAGGAATGTTGTAAAATACTACATCCGAGATGATAGCTTGCCTTAGGTTAGGATATATAACGCTATAGACTTATATAATATCTCAACCGAGATGTACGGGACGAAACGAACGGGATTCAGTAAAAGATTACCAGCGAGGGGCTAGATGTGTTAGGTTAGGTTATATTACGTTATAGACGTATATAATGTTCCCACCGAGAAGTAGGGGCCGACCCACCAGGAATGTTGGAAAATACTGCATCCGAGATCATAGCCTGCCTTAGGTTAGGATATATAACGCTATAGACGTATATAATGTCCCAACCGAGACGTACGGGACGACACGCACGGGATCCTGTAGAACATTACCAGCGAGGGGCTAGATGTGTTAGGTTAGGTTATATTATGTTATAGACCTATATAATGTTCCCACCGAGAAGTAGGGGCCGATACGCCAGGAATGTTGTAAAATACTACATCCGAGATGATAGCTTGCCTTAGGTTAGGATATATAACGCTATAGAATTATATAATATCTCAACCGAGATGTACGGGACGAAACGAACGGGATTCTGTAAAACATTACCAGCGAGGGGCTAGATGTGTTAGGTTAGGTTATATTAAGTTATATACCTAAATAATGTTCCCACCGAGAAGTAGGGGCCGATACGCCAGGAATGTTGTGAAATACTCCATCCGAGATGATAGCCTGCCTTACGTTAGGATATATATCGCTGTAGACGTATATAATATCTCAACCGAGATGTACGGGACGAAACGAACGGGATTCTGTAAAACATTACCAGCGAGGGGCCAGATGGGTTAGGTTAGGTTATGTTACGTTATAGACGAATATAATGTTCCACCGAGAAGTAGAGGACGATACGCCAGGAATGTTGTAAAATACTACATCCGAGATGTTAGCCTGCCTTACGTTAGGATATATATCGCTGTAGACGTATATAATATCCCAACCGAGATGTACGGGACGGCAGGAACGGGATTCTGTAAAACATTACCAGCGAGGGGCCAGATGGGTTAGGTTAGGTTATGTTACGTTATAGAGAATATAATGTTCCCATCGAGAAATAGAGGCCGATACGCCAGGAATGTTGTAAAATACTACATCCGAGATGTTAGCCTGCCTTATTTTAGGATATATATCGCTGTAGACGTATATAATATCCCAACCGAGATGTACGGGACGGCAGGAACGGGATTCTGTAAAACATTACCAGCGAGGGGCTAGATGGGTTAGGTTAGGTTGTGATACGTTATAGACGTATATAATGTTCCCACCGAGAAGTACGGCCCGACCCACTAGGAATGTTGGAAAATACTGCATCCGAGATGATAGCCTGCCTTAGGTTAGGATATATAACGCTATAGACTTATATAATATCTCAACCGAGATGTACGGGACGAAACGAACGGGATTCTGTAAAACATTACCAGCGAGGGGCCAGATGGGTTAGGTTAGGTTATATTACGTTATAGACCTATATAATGTTCCCACCGAGAAGTAGGGGCCGTTACGCCAGGAATGTTGTGAAATACTACATTCGAGATGATAGCCTGCCTTAGGTTAGGATATATAACGCTATAGACGTATATAATGTCCCAACCGGGACGGACGGGACGACACGAACGGGATTCTGTAGAACATTACCAGCGAGGGGCTAGATGTGTTAGGTTAGGTTATATTATGTTATAGACCTACATAATGTTCCCACCGAGAAGTAGGGGCCGATACGCCAGGAATGTTCTGAAATACTACATCCGAGGTGATAGCCAGCCTTAGGTTAGGATATATAACGCTATAGACTTATATAATATCTCAACCGAGATGTACGGGACGAAACGAACGGGATTCTGTAAAACATTACCAGCGAGGGGCTAGATGGGTTAGGTTAGGTTATGTTACGTTATAGACGAATATAATGTTCCCACCGAGAAGTAGAGGCCGATACGCCAGGAATGTTGTAAAATACTACATCCGAGATGTTAGCCTGCCTTACGTTAGGATATATATCGCTGTAGACGTATATAATATCCCAACCGAGATGTACGGGACGGCAGGAACGGGATTCTGTAAAAGATTACCAGCGAGGGGCTAGATGTGTTAGGTTAGGTTATATTACGTTATAGACCTATATAATGTTCCCACCGAGAAGTAGGGGCCGTTACGCCAGGAATGTTGTGAAATACTACATTCGAGATGATAGCTTGCCTTAGGTTAGGATATATAACGCTATAGACGTATATAATATTCCAAACGAGATGTACGGGACGTCACGAACGGGATTCTGTAAAACATTACCAGCGAGGGGCTAGATGGGTTAGGTTAGGTTGTGATACGTTATAGACGTATATAATGTTCCCACCGAGAAGTAGGGGCCGATACGCCAGGAATGTTGTGAAATACTACATCCGAGATGATAGCCTGCCTTACGTTAGGATATATATCGCTGTAGACGTATATAATATCCCAACCGAGATGTCCGGGACGACAGGAACGGGATTCTGTAAAACATTACCAGCGAGGGGCTAGATGGGTTAGGTTAGGTTGTGATACGTTATAGCCGTATATAATGTTCCCACCGAGAAGTAGGGGCCGACCCACCAGGAATGTTGGAAAATACTGCATCCGAGATGATAGCCTGCCTTAGGTTAGGATATATAACGCTATAGACGTATATAATGTCCCAACCGAGACGTACGGGACGACACGAACGGGATCCTGTAGAACATTACCAGCGAGGGGCTAGATGTGTTAGGTTAGGTTATATTATGTTATAGACCTATATAATGTTCCCACCGAGAAGTAGGGGCCGATACGCCAGGAATGTTGTAAAATACTACATCCGAGATGTTAGCCTGCCTTAGGTTAGGATATATAACGCTATAGACGTATATAATGTCCCAACCGGGACGGACGGGACGACACGAACGGGATTCTGTAGAACATTACCAGCGAGGGGCTAGATGTGTTAGGTTAGGTTATATTATGTTATAGACCTACATAATGTTCCCACCGAGAAGTAGGGGCCGATACGCCAGGAATGTTCTGAAATACTACATCCGAGGTGATAGCCAGCCTTAGGTTAGGATATATAACGCTATAGACTTATATAATATCTCAACCGAGATGTACGGGACGAAACGAACGGGATTCTGTAAAACATTACCAGCGAGGGGCTAGATGGGTTAGGTTAGGTTATATTACGTTATAGACCTATATAATGTTCCCACCGAGAAGTAGGGGCCGTTACGCCAGGAATGTTGTGAAATACTACATTCGAGATGATAGCTTGCCTTAGGTTAGGATATATAACGCTATAGACGTATATAATATTCCAACCGAGATGTACGGTACGTCACGAACGGGATTCTGTAAAACATTACCAGCGAGGGGCTAGATGGGTTAGGTTAGGTTGTGATACGTTATAGACGTATATAATGTTCCCACCGAGAAGTAGGGGCCGATACGCCAGGAATGTTGTGAAATACTACATCCGAGATGATAGCCTGCCTTACGTTAGGATATATATCGCTGTAGACGTATATAATATCCCAACCGAGATGTCCGGGACGACAGGAACGGGATTCTGTAAAACATTACCAGCGAGGGGCTAGATGGGTTAGGTTAGGTTGTGATACGTTATAGCCGTATATAATGTTCCCACCGAGAAGTAGGGGCCGACCCACCAGGAATGTTGGAAAATACTGCATCCGAGATGATAGCCTGCCTTAGGTTAGGATATATAACGCTATAGACGTATATAATGTCCCAACCGAGACGTACGGGACGACACGAACGGGATCCTGTAGAACATTACCAGCGAGGGGCTAGATGTGTTAGGTTAGGTTATATTATGTTATAGACCTATATAATGTTCCCACCGAGAAGTAGGGGCCGATACGCCAGGAATGTTGTAAAATACTACATCCGAGATGTTAGCCTGCCTTACGTTAGGATATATATCGCTGTAGACGTATATAATATCCCAACCGAGATGTACGGGACGAAACGAACGGGATTCTGTAAAAGATTACCAGCGAGGGGCTAGATGTGTTAGGTTAGGTTATATTACGTTATAGACCTATATAATGTTCCCACCGAGAAGTAGGGGCCGTTACGCCAGGAATCTTGTGAAATACTACATTCGAGATGATAGCTTGCCTTAGGTTAGGATATATAACGCTATAGACGTATATAATATTCCAAGCGAGATGTACGGGACGTCACGAACGGGATTCTGTAAAACATTAACAGCGAGGGCCTAGATGTGTTAGGTTAGGTTATATTACGTTATAGACGAATATAATGTTCCCACCGAGAAGTAGAGGACGATACGCCAGGAATGTTGTAAAATACTACATCCGAGATGTTAGCCTGCCTTACGTTAGGAGATGTATATCGCTGTAGACGTATATAATATCCCAGCCGAGATGTACGGGACGGCAGGAACGGGATTCTGTAAAACATTACCAGCGAGGGGCTAGATGGGTTAGGTTAGGTTGTGATACGTTATAGACGTATATAATGTTCCCACCGAGAAGTAGGGGCCGATACGCCAGGAATGTTGTGAAATACTACATCCGAGATGATAGCCTGCCTTACGTTAGGATATATATCGCTGTAGACGTATATAATATCCCAACCGAGATGTCCGGGACGACAGGAACGGGATTCTGTAAAACATTACCAGCGAGGGGCTAGATGGGTTAGGTTAGGTTATGTTACGTTATAGACGAATATAATGTTCCACCGAGAAGTAGAGGACGATACGCCAGGAATGTTGTAAAATACTACATCCGAGATGATAGCTTGCCTTAGGTTAGGACATATAACGCTATAGACTTATATAATATCTCAACCGAGATGTACGGGACGAAACGAACGGGATTCTGTAAAACATTACCAGCGAGGGGCTAGATGGGTTAGGTTAGGTTGTGATACGTTATAGACGTATATAATGTTCCCACCGAGAAGTAGGGCCCGACCCACCAGGAATGTTGGAAAATACTGCATCCGAGATCATAGCCTGCCTTAGGTTAGGATATATAACGCTATAGACGTATATAATGTCCCAACCGAGACGTACGGGACGACACGAACGGGATCCTGTAGAACATTACCAGCGAGGGGCTAGATGTGTTAGGTTAGGTTATATTATGTTATGGACCTATATAATGTTCCCACCGAGAAGTAGGGGCCGATACGCCAGGAATGTTGTAAAATACTACATCCGAGATGATAGCTTGCCTTAGGTTAGGATATATAACGCTATAGAATTATATAATATCTCAACCGAGATGTACGGGACGAAACGAACGGGATTCTGTAAAACATTACCAGCGAGGGGCTAGATGTGTTAGGTTAGGTTATATTAAGTTATATACCTATATAATGTTCCCACCGAGAAGTAGGGGCCGATACGCCAGGAATGTTGTGAAATACTACATCCGAGATGATAGCCTGCCTTACGTTAGGATATATATCGCTGTAGACGTATATAATATCTCAACCGAGATGTACGGGACGAAACGAACGGGATTCCGTAAAACATTACCAGCGAGGGGCCAGATGGGTTAGGTTAGGTTATGTTACGTTATAGACGAATATAATGTTCCACCGAGAAGTAGAGGACGATACGCCAGGAATGTTGTAAAATACTACATCCGAGATGTTAGCCTGCCTTACGTTAGGATATATATCGCTGTAGACGTATATAATATCCCAACCGAGATGTACGGGACGGCAGGAACGGGATTCTGTAAAAAATTACCAGCGAGGGGCTAGATGGGTTAGGTTAGGATGTGATACGTTATAGACGTATATAATGTTCCCACCGAGAAGTAGGGGCCGATACGCCAGGAATGTTGTGAAATACTACATCCGAGATGATAGCCTGCCTTACGTTAGGATATATATCGCTGTAGACGTATATAATATCCCAACCGAGATGTCCGGGACGACAGGAACGGGATTCTGTAAAACATTACCAGCGATGGGCCAGATGGGTTAGGTTAGGTTATGTTACGTTATAGACGAATATAATGTTCCACCGAGAAGTAGAGGACGATACGCCAGGAATGTTGTAAAATACTACATCCGAGATGATAGCTTGCCTTAGGTTAGGATATATAACGCTATAGACTTATATAATATCTCAACCGAGATGTACGGGACGAAACGAACGGGATTCTGTAAAACAATACCAGCGAGGGGCTAGATGGGTTAGGTTAGGATGTGATACGTTATAGACGTATATAATGTTCCCACCGAGAAGAAGGGGCCGATACGCCAGGAATGTTGTAAAATACTACATCCGAGATGATAGCTTGCCTTAGGTTAGGATATATAACGCTATAGACTTATATAATATCTCAACCGAGATGTACGGGACGAAATGAACGGGATTCTGTAAAACATTACCAGCGAGGGGCCAGATGGGTTAGGTTAGGTTATGTTACGTTATAGACGAATATAATGTTCCACCGAGAAGTAGAGGACGATACGCCAGGAATGTTGTAAAATACTACATCCGAGATGTTAGCCTGCCTTACGTTAGGATATATATCGCTGTAGACGTATATAATATCCCAACCGAGATGTACGGGACGGCAGGAACGGGATTCTGTAAAACATTACCAGCGAGGGGCTAGATGGGTTAGGTTAGGTTGTGATACGTTATAGACGTATATAATGTTCCCACCGAGAAGTAGGGGCCGACCCACCAGGAATGTTGGAGAATACTGCATCCGAGATGATAGCCTGCCTTAGGTTAGGATATATAACGCTATAGACGTATATAATGTCCCAACCGAGACGTACGGGACGACACGAACGGGATCCTGTAGAACATTACCAGCGAGGGGCTAGATGTGTTAGGTTAGGTTATATTAAGTTATATACCTATATAATGTTCCCACCGAGAAGTAGGGGCCGATACGCCAGGAATGTTGTGAAATACTACATCCGAGATGATACCCTGCCTTACGTTAGGATATATATCGCTGTAGACGTATATAATATCCCAACCGAGATGTCCGGGACGACAGGAACGGGATTCTGTAAAACATTACCAGCGAGGGGCTAGATGGGTTAGGTGAGGATGTGATACGTTATAGACGTATATAATGCTCCCACCGAGAAGAAGGGGCCGATACGCCAGGAATGTTGTAAAATACTACATCCGAGATGATAGCTTGCCTTAGGTTAGGATATATAACGCTATAGACTTATATAATATCTCAACCGAGATGTACGGGACGAAACGAACGGGATTCTGTAAAAGATTACCAGCGAGGGGCTAGATGTGTTAGGTTAGGTTATATTACGTTATAGACGTATATAATGTTCCCACCGAGAAGTAGGGGCCGACCCACCAGGAATGTTGGAAAATACTGCATCCGAGATCATAGCCTGCCTTAGGTTAGGATATATAACGCTATAGACGTATATAATGTCCCAACCGAGACGTACGGGACGACACGCACGGGATCCTGTAGAACATTACCAGCGAGGGGCTAGATGTGTTAGGTTAGGTTATATTATGTTATAGACCTATATAATGTTCCCACCGAGAAGTAGGGGCCGATACGCCAGGAATGTTGTAAAATACTACATCCGAGATGATAGCTTGCCTTAGGTTAGGATATATAACGCTATAGAATTATATAATATCTCAACCGAGATGTACGGGACGAAACGAACGGGATTCTGTAAAACATTACCAGCGAGGGGCTAGATGTGTTAGGTTAGGTTATATTAAGTTATATACCTAAATAATGTTCCCACCGAGAAGTAGGGGCCGATACGCCAGGAATGTTGTGAAATACTCCATCCGAGATGATAGCCTGCCTTACGTTAGGATATATATCGCTGTAGACGTATATAATATCTCAACCGAGATGTACGGGACGAAACGAACGGGATTCTGTAAAACATTACCAGCGAGGGGCCAGATGGGTTAGGTTAGGTTATGTTACGTTATAGACGAATATAATGTTCCACCGAGAAGTAGAGGACGATACGCCAGGAATGTTGTAAAATACTACATCCGAGATGTTAGCCTGCCTTACGTTAGGATATATATCGCTGTAGACGTATATAATATCCCAACCGAGATGTACGGGACGGCAGGAACGGGATTCTGTAAAACATTACCAGCGAGGGGCCAGATGGGTTAGGTTAGGTTATGTTACGTTATAGAGAATATAATGTTCCCATCGAGAAATAGAGGCCGATACGCCAGGAATGTTGTAAAATACTACATCCGAGATGTTAGCCTGCCTTATTTTAGGATATATATCGCTGTAGACGTATATAATATCCCAACCGAGATGTACGGGACGGCAGGAACGGGATTCTGTAAAACATTACCAGCGAGGGGCTAGATGGGTTAGGTTAGGTTGTGATACGTTATAGACGTATATAATGTTCCCACCGAGAAGTACGGCCCGACCCACTAGGAATGTTGGAAAATACTGCATCCGAGATGATAGCCTGCCTTAGGTTAGGATATATAACGCTATAGACTTATATAATATCTCAACCGAGATGTACGGGACGAAACGAACGGGATTCTGTAAAACATTACCAGCGAGGGGCCAGATGGGTTAGGTTAGGTTATATTACGTTATAGACCTATATAATGTTCCCACCGAGAAGTAGGGGCCGTTACGCCAGGAATGTTGTGAAATACTACATTCGAGATGATAGCCTGCCTTAGGTTAGGATATATAACGCTATAGACGTATATAATGTCCCAACCGGGACGGACGGGACGACACGAACGGGATTCTGTAGAACATTACCAGCGAGGGGCTAGATGTGTTAGGTTAGGTTATATTATGTTATAGACCTACATAATGTTCCCACCGAGAAGTAGGGGCCGATACGCCAGGAATGTTCTGAAATACTACATCCGAGGTGATAGCCAGCCTTAGGTTAGGATATATAACGCTATAGACTTATATAATATCTCAACCGAGATGTACGGGACGAAACGAACGGGATTCTGTAAAACATTACCAGCGAGGGGCTAGATGGGTTAGGTTAGGTTATGTTACGTTATAGACGAATATAATGTTCCCACCGAGAAGTAGAGGCCGATACGCCAGGAATGTTGTAAAATACTACATCCGAGATGTTAGCCTGCCTTACGTTAGGATATATATCGCTGTAGACGTATATAATATCCCAACCGAGATGTACGGGACGGCAGGAACGGGATTCTGTAAAAGATTACCAGCGAGGGGCTAGATGTGTTAGGTTAGGTTATATTACGTTATAGACCTATATAATGTTCCCACCGAGAAGTAGGGGCCGTTACGCCAGGAATGTTGTGAAATACTACATTCGAGATGATAGCTTGCCTTAGGTTAGGATATATAACGCTATAGACGTATATAATATTCCAACCGAGATGTACGGGACGTCACGAACGGGATTCTGTAAAACATTACCAGCGAGGGGCTAGATGGGTTAGGTTAGGTTGTGATACGTTATAGACGTATATAATGTTCCCACCGAGAAGTAGGGGCCGATACGCCAGGAATGTTGTGAAATACTACATCCGAGATGATAGCCTGCCTTACGTTAGGATATATATCGCTGTAGACGTATATAATATCCCAACCGAGATGTCCGGGACGACAGGAACGGGATTCTGTAAAACATTACCAGCGAGGGGCTAGATGGGTTAGGTTAGGTTGTGATACGTTATAGCCGTATATAATGTTCCCACCGAGAAGTAGGGGCCGACCCACCAGGAATGTTGGAAAATACTGCATCCGAGATGATAGCCTGCCTTAGGTTAGGATATATAACGCTATAGACGTATATAATGTCCCAACCGAGACGTACGGGACGACACGAACGGGATCCTGTAGAACATTACCAGCGAGGGGCTAGATGTGTTAGGTTAGGTTATATTATGTTATAGACCTATATAATGTTCCCACCGAGAAGTAGGGGCCGATACGCCAGGAATGTTGTAAAATACTACATCCGAGATGTTAGCCTGCCTTACGTTAGGATATATATCGCTGTAGACGTATATAATATCCCAACCGAGATGTACGGGACGGCAGGAACGGGATTCTGTAAAAGATTACCAGCGAGGGGCTAGATGTGTTAGGTTAGGTTATATTACGTTATAGACCTATATAATGTTTCCACCGAGAAGTAGGGGCCGTTACGCCAGGAATCTTGTGAAATACTACATTCGAGATGATAGCTTGCCTTAGGTTAGGATATATAACGCTATAGACGTATATAATATTCCAAGCGAGATGTACGGGACGTCACGAACGGGATTCTGTAAAACATTAACAGCGAGGGCCTAGATGGGTTAGGTTAGGTTATGTTACGTTATAGACGAATATAATGTTCCACCGAGAAGTAGAGGACGATACGCCAGGAATGTTGTAAAATACTACATCCGAGATGATAGCTTGCCTTAGGTTAGGACATATAACGCTATAGACTTATATAATATCTCAACCGAGATGTACGGGACGAAACGAACGGGATTCTGTAAAACATTACCAGCGAGGGGCTAGATGGGTTAGGTTAGGTTGTGATACGTTATAGACGTATATAATGTTCCCACCGAGAAGTAGGGCCCGACCCACCAGGAATGTTGGAAAATACTGCATCCGAGATCATAGCCTGCCTTAGGTTAGGATATATAACGCTATAGACGTATATAATGTCCCAACCGAGACGTACGGGACGACACGAACGGGATCCTGTAGAACATTACCAGCGAGGGGCTAGATGTGTTAGGTTAGGTTATATTATGTTATAGACCTATATAATGTTCCCACCGAGAAGTAGGGGCCGATACGCCAGGAATGTTGTAAAATACTACATCCGAGATGATAGCTTGCCTTAGGTTAGGATATATAACGCTATAGAATTATATAATATCTCAACCGAGATGTACGGGACGAAACGAACGGGATTCTGTAAAACATTACCAGCGAGGGGCTAGATGTGTTAGGTTAGGTTATATTAAGTTATATACCTATATAATGTTCCCACCGAGAAGTAGAGGACGATACGCCAGGAATGTTGTAAAATACTACATCCGAGATGATAGCTTGCCTTAGGTTAGGATATATAACGCTATAGACTTATATAATATCTCAACCGAGATGTACGGGACGACAGGAACGGGATTCTGTAAAACATTACCAGCGAGGGGCTAGATGGGTTAGGTTAGGATGTGATACGTTATAGACGTATATAATGTTCCCACCGAGAAGAAGGGGCCGATACGCCAGGAATGTTGTAAAATACTACATCCGAGATGATAGCTTGCCTTAGGTTAGGATATATAACGCTATAGACTTATATAATATCTCAACCGAGATGTACGGGACGAAACGAACGGGATTCTGTAAAACATTACCAGCGAGGGGCCAGATGGGTTAGGTTAGATTATGTTACGTTATAGACGAATATAATGTTCCACCGAGAAGTAGAGGACGATACGCCAGGAATGTTGTAAAATACTACATCCGAGATGTTAGCCTGCCTTACGTTAGGATATATATCGCTGTAGACGTATATAATATCCCAACCGAGATGTACGGGACGGCAGGAACGGGATTCTGTAAAACATTACCAGCGAGGGGCTAGATGGGTTAGGTTAGGTTGTGATACGTTATAGACGTATATAATGTTCCCACCGAGAAGTAGGGGCCGACCCACCAGGAATGTTGGAGAATACTGCATCCGAGATGATAGCCTGCCTTAGGTTAGGATATATAACGCTATAGACGTATATAATGTCCCAACCGAGACGTACGGGACGACACGAACGGGATCCTGTAGAACATTACCAGCGAGGGGCTAGATGTGTTAGGTTAGGTTATATTAAGTTATATACCTATATAATGTTCCCACCGAGAAGTAGGGGCCGATACGCCAGGAATGTTGTGAAATACTACATCCGAGATGATACCCTGCCTTACGTTAGGATATATATCGCTGTAGACGTATATAATATCCCAACCGAGATGTCCGGGACGACAGGAACGGGATTCTGTAAAACATTACCAGCGAGGGGCTAGATGGGTTAGGTGAGGATGTGATACGTTATAGACGTATATAATGCTCCCACCGAGAAGAAGGGGCCGATACGCCAGGAATGTTGTAAAATACTACATCCGAGATGATAGCTTGCCTTAGGTTAGGATATATAACGCTATAGACTTATATAATATCTCAACCGAGATGTACGGGACGAAACGAACGGGATTCTGTAAAACATTACCAGCGAGGGGCCAGATGGGTTAGGTTAGGTTATGTTACGTTATAGACGAATATAATGTTCCCACCGAGAAGTAGAGGCCGATACGCCAGGAATGTTGTAAAATACTACATCCGAGATGTTAGCCTGCCTTATGTTAGGATATATATCGCTGTAGACGTATATAATATCCCAACCGAGATGTACGGGACGGCAGGAACGGGATTCTGTAAAACATTACCAGCGAGGGGCTAGATGTGTTAGGTTAGGTTATATTACGTTATAGACCTATATAATGTTCCCACCGAGAAGTAGGGGCCGATACGCCAGGAATGTTGTGAAATACTACATCCGAGATGATAGACTGCCTTAGGTTAGGATATATAACGCTATAGACTTATATAATATCTCAACTGAGATGTACGGGACGAAACGAACGGGATTCTGTAAAACATTACCAGCGAGGGGCCAGATGGGTTAGGTTAGGTTATGTTACGTTATAGACGAATATAATGTTCCCACCGAGAAGTAGGGGCCGATACGCCAGGAATGTTGTAAAATACTACATCCGAGATGTTAGCCTGCCTTACGTTAGGATATATATCGCTGTAGACGTATATAATATCCCAACCGAGATGTACGGGACGGCAGGAACGGGATTCTGTAAAACATTACCAGCGAGGGGCTAGATGTGTTAGGTTAGGTTATATTACGTTATAGACCTATATAATGTTCCCACCGAGAAGTAGGGGCCGATACGCCAGGAATGTTGTGAAATACTACATCCGAGATGATAGCCTGCCTTAGGTTAGGATATATAACGCTATAGACTTATATAATATCTCAACCGAGATGTACGGGACGAAACGAACGGGATTCTGTAAAACATTACCAGCGAGGGGCCAGATGGGTTAGGTTAGGTTATGTTACGTTATAGACGAATATAATGTTCCCACCGAGAAGTAGAGGCCGATACACCAGGAATGTTGTAAAATACTACATCCGAGATGTTAGCCTGCCTTACGTTAGGATATATATCGCTGTAGACGTATATAATATCCCAACCGAGATGTACGGGACGAAACGAACGGGATTCTGTAAAACGTTACCAGCGGGGGCCAGATGGGTTAGGTTAGGTTATGTTACGTTATAGACGAATATAATGGTCCCACCGAGAAGTAGAGGCCGATACGCCAGGAATGTTGTAAAATGCTACATCCGATATGTTAGCCTGCCTTACGTTAGGATATATATCGCTGTAGACGTATATAATATCCCAACCGAGATGTACGGGACGGCAGGAACGGGATTCTGTAAAACATTACCAGCGAGGGGCTAGATGGGTTAGGTTAGGATGTGATACGTTATAGACGTATATAATGTTCCCACCGAGAAGTAGGGGCCGATACGCCAGGAATGTTGTGAAATACTACATCCGAGGTGATAGCCTGCCTTACGTTAGGATATATATCGCTGTAGACGTATATAATATCCCAACCGAGATGTCCGGGACGACAGGAACGGGATTCTGTAAAACATTACCAGCGAGGGGCCAGATGGGTTAGGTTAGGTTATGTTACGTTATAGACGAATAGAATGTTCCACCGAGAAGTAGAGGACGATACGCCAGGAATGTTGTAAAATACTACATCCGAGATGATAGCTTGCCTTAGGTTAGGATATATAACGCTATAGACTTATATAATATCTCAACCGAGATGTACGGGACGAAACGAACGGGATTCTGTAAAACATTACCAGCGAGGGGCTAGATGGGATAGGTTAGGTTGTGATACGTTATAGACGTATATAATGTTCCCACCGAGAAGTAGGGCCCGACCCACCAGGAATGTTGGAAAATACTGCATCCGAGATGATAGCCTGCCTTAGGTTAGGATATATAACGCTATACACGTATATAATGTCCCAACCGAGACGTACGGGACGGCAGGAACGGGATTCTGTAAAAGATTACCAGCGAGGGGCTAGATGTGTTAGGTTAGGTTATATTACGTTATAGACGTATATAATGTTCCCACCGAGAAGTAGGGGCCGACCCACCAGGAATGTTGGAAAATACTGCATCCGAGATCATAGCCTGCCTTAGGTTAGGATATATAACGCTATAGACGTATATAATGTCCCAACCGAGACGTACGGGACGACACGCACGGGATCCTGTAGAACATTACCAGCGAGGGGCTAGATGTGTTAGGTTAGGTTATATTATGTTATAGACCTATATAATGTTCCCACCGAGAAGTAGGGGCCGATACGCCAGGAATGTTGTAAAATACTACATCCGAGATGATAGCTTGCCTTAGGTTAGGATATATAACGCTATAGAATTATATAATATCTCAACCGAGATGTACGGGACGAAACGAACGGGATTCTGTAAAACATTACCAGCGAGGGGCTAGATGTGTTAGGTTAGGTTATATTAAGTTATATACCTAAATAATGTTCCCACCGAGAAGTAGGGGCCGATACGCCAGGAATGTTGTGAAATACTCCATCCGAGATGATAGCCTGCCTTACGTTAGGATATATATCGCTGTAGACGTATATAATATCTCAACCGAGATGTACGGGACGAAACGAACGGGATTCTGTAAAACATTACCAGCGAGGGGCCAGATGGGTTAGGTTAGGTTATGTTACGTTATAGAGAATATAATGTTCCCATCGAGAAATAGAGGCCGATACGCCAGGAATGTTGTAAAATACTACATCCGAGATGTTAGCCTGCCTTATTTTAGGATATATATCGCTGTAGACGTATATAATATCCCAACCGAGATGTACGGGACGGCAGGAACGGGATTCTGTAAAACATTACCAGCGAGGGGCTAGATGGGTTAGGTTAGGTTGTGATACGTTATAGACGTATATAATGTTCCCACCGAGAAGTAGGGCCCGACCCACCAGGAATGTTGGAAAATACTGCATCCGAGATGATAGCCTGCCTTAGGTTAGGATATATAACTCTATACACGTATATAATGTCCCAACCGAGACGTACGGGACGACACGAACGGGATTCTGTGGAACATTACCAGCGAGGGGCTAGATGTGTTAGGTTAGGTTATATTATGTTATAGACCTATATAATGTTCCCACCGAGAAGTAGGGGCCGATACGCCAGGAATGTTGTGAAATACTACATCCGAGATGTTAGCCTGCCTTAGGTTAGGATATATAACGCTATAGACTTATATAATATCTCAACCGAGATGTACGGGACGAAACGAACGGGATTCTGTAAAACATTACCAGCGAGGGGCCAGATGGGTTAGGTTAGGTTATGTTACGTTATAGACGAATATAATGTTCCCACCGACAAGTAGGGCCCGACCCACCAGGAATGTTGGAAAATACTGCATCCGAGATGATAGCCTGCCTTAGGTTAGGATATATAACGCTATACACGTATATAATGTCCCAACCGAGACGTACGGGACGGCAGGAACGGGATTCTGTAAAAGATTACCAGCGAGGGGCTAGATGTGTTAGGTTAGGTTATATTACGTTATAGACGTATATAATGTTCCCACCGAGAAGTAGGGGCCGACCCATCAGGAATGTTGGAAAATACTGCATCCGAGATCATAGCCTGCCTTAGGTTAGGATATATAACGCTATAGACGTATATAATGTCCCAACCGAGACGTACGGGACGACACGAACGGGATCCTGTAGAACATTACCAGCGAGGGGCTAGATGTGTTAGGTTAGGTTATATTATGTTATAGACCTATATAATGTTCCCACCGAGAAGTAGGGGCCGATACGCCAGGAATGTTGTAAAATACTACATCCGAGATGATAGCTTGCCTTAGGTTAGGATATATAACGCTATAGAATTATATAATATCTCAACCGAGATGTACGGGACGAAACGAACGGGATTCTGTAAAACATTACCAGCGAGGGGCTAGATGTGTTAGGTTAGGTTATATTAAGTTATATACCTATATAATGTTCCCACCGAGAAGTATTGGCCGATACGCCAGGAATGTTGTGAAATACTACATCCGAGATGATAGCCTGCCTTACGTTAGGATATATATCGCTGTAGACGTATATAATATCCCAACCGAGATGTCCGGGACGACAGGAACGGGATTCTGTAAAACATTACCAGCGAGGGGCTAGATGGGTTAAGTGAGGATGTGATACGTTATAGACGTATATAATGTTCCCACCGAGAAGTAGGGGCCGACCCACCAGGAATGTTGGAAAATACTGCATCCGAGATGATAGCCTGCCTTAGGTTAGGATATATATCGCTATACACGTATATAATGTCCCAACCGAGACGTACGGGACGACACGAACGGGATTCTGTAGAACATTACCAGCGAGGGGCCAGATGGGTTAGGTTAGGTTATGTTACGTTATAGACGAATATAATGTTCCACCGAGAAGTAAAGGACGATACGCCAGGAATGTTGTAAAATACTACATCCGAGATGATAGCTTGCCTTAGGTTAGGATATATAACGCTATAGACTTATATAATATCTCAACCGAGATGTACGGGACGAAACGAACGGGATTCTGTAAAACATTACCAGCGAGGGGCTAGATGGGTTAGGTTAGGATGTGATACGTTATAGACGTATATAATGTTCCCACCGAGAAGAAGGGGCCGATACGCCAGGAATGTTGTGAAATACTACATCCGAGATGATAGCCTGCCTTAGGTTAGGATATATAACGCTATAGACTTATATAATATCTCAACCGAGATGTACGGGACGAAACGAACGGGATTCTGTAAAACATTACCAGCGAGGGGCCAGATGGGTTAGGTTAGGTTATGTTACGTTATAGACGAATATAATGTTCCCACCGAGAAGTAGAGGCCGATACACCAGGAATGTTGTAAAATACTACATCCGAGATGTTAGCCTGCCTTACGTTAGGATATATATCGCTGTAGACGTATATAATATCCCAACCGAGATGTACGGGACGAAACGAACGGGATTCTGTAAAACGTTACCAGCGGGGGCCAGATGGGTTAGGTTAGGTTATGTTACGTTATAGACGAATATAATGGTCCCACCGAGAAGTAGAGGCCGATACGCCAGGAATGTTGTAAAATGCTACATCCGATATGTTAGCCTGCCTTACGTTAGGATATATATCGCTGTAGACGTATATAATATCCCAACCGAGATGTACGGGACGGCAGGAACGGGATTCTGTAAAACATTACCAGCGAGGGGCTAGATGGGTTAGGTTAGGATGTGATACGTTATAGACGTATATAATGTTCCCACCGAGTAGTAGGGGCCGATACGCCAGGAATGTTGTGAAATACTACATCCGAGGTGATAGCCTGCCTTACGTTAGGATATATATCGCTGTAGACGTATATAATATCCCAACCGAGATGTCCGGGACGACAGGAACGGGATTCTGTAAAACATTACCAGCGAGGGGCCAGATGGGTTAGGTTAGGTTATGTTACGTTATAGACGAATAGAATGTTCCACCGAGAAGTAGAGGACGATACGCCAGGAATGTTGTAAAATACTACATCCGAGATGATAGCTCGCCTTAGGTTAGGATATATAACGCTATAGACTTATATAATATCTCAACCGAGATGTACGGGACGAAACGAACGGGATTCTGTAAAACATTACCAGCGAGGGGCTAGATGGGTTAGGTTAGGATGTGATACGTTATAGACGTATATAATGTTCCCACCGAGAAGAAGGGGCCGATACGCCAGGAATGTTGTAAAATACTACATCCGAGATGATAGCTTGCCTTAGGTTAGGATATATAACGCTATAGACTTATATAATATCTCAACCGGGATGTACGGGACGAAACGAACGGGATTCTGTAAAACATTACCAGCGAGGGGCCAGATGGGTTAGGTTAGGTTATGTTACGTTATAGACGAATATAATGTTCCACCGAGAAGTAGAGGACGATACGCCAGGAATGTTGTAAAATACTACATCCGAGATGATAGCTTGCCTTAGGTTAGGATATATAACGCTATAGACTTATATAATATCTCAACCGAGATGTACGGGACGAAACGAACGGGATTCTGTAAAACATTACCAGCGAGGGGCTAGATGGGATAGGTTAGGTTGTGATACGTTATAGACGTATATAATGTTCCCACCGAGAAGTAGGGCCCGACCCACCAGGAATGTTGGAAAATACTGCATCCGAGATGATAGCCTGCCTTAGGTTAGGATATATAACGCTATACACGTATATAATGTCCCAACCGAGACGTACGGGACGGCAGGAACGGGATTCTGTAAAAGATTACCAGCGAGGGGCTAGATGTGTTAGGTTAGGTTATATTACGTTATAGACGTATATAATGTTCCCACCGAGAAGTAGGGGCCGACCCACCAGGAATGTTGGAAAATACTGCATCCGAGATCATAGCCTGCCTTAGGTTAGGATATATAACGCTATAGACGTATATAATGTCCCAACCGAGACGTACGGGACGACACGCACGGGATCCTGTAGAACATTACCAGCGAGGGGCTAGATGTGTTAGGTTAGGTTATATTATGTTATAGACCTATATAATGTTCCCACCGAGAAGTAGGGGCCGATGCGCCAGGAATGTTGTAAAATACTACATCCGAGATGATAGCTTGCCTTAGGTTAGGATATATAACGCTATAGAATTATATAATATCTCAACCGAGATGTACGGGACGAAACGAACGGGATTCTGTAAAACATTACCAGCGAGGGGCTAGATGTGTTAGGTTAGGTTATATTAAGTTATATACCTATATAATGTTCCCACCGAGAAGTAGGGGCCGATACGCCAGGAATGTTGTAAAATACTACATCCGAGATGTTAGCCTGCCTTACGTTAGGATATATATCGCTGTAGACGTATATAATATCCCAACCGAGATGTACGGGACGGCAGGAACGGGATTCTGTAAAACATTACCAGCGAGGGGCTAGATGTGTTAGGTTAGGTTATATTATGTTATAGACCTATATAATGTTCCCACCGAGAAGTAGGGGCCGATGCGCCAGGAATGTTGTAAAATACTACATCCGAGATGATAGCTTGCCTTAGGTTAGGATATATAACGCTATAGAATTATATAATATCTCAACCGAGATGTACGGGACGAAACGAACGGGATTCTGTAAAACATTACCAGCGAGGGGCTAGATGTGTTAGGTTAGGTTATATTAAGTTATATACCTATATAATGTTCCCACCGAGAAGTAGGGGCCGATACGCCAGGAATGTTGTAAAATACTACATCCGAGATGTTAGCCTGCCTTACGTTAGGATATATATCGCTGTAGACGTATATAATATCCCAACCGAGATGTACGGGACGGCAGGAACGGGATTCTGTAAAACATTACCAGCGAGGGGCTAGATGTGTTAGGTTAGGTTATATTACGTTATAGACCTATATAATGTTCCCACCGAGAAGTAGGGGCCGATACGCCAGGAATGTTGTGAAATACTACATCCGAGATGATAGCCTGCCTTAGGTTAGGATATATAACGCTATAGACTTATATAATATCTCAACCGAGATGTACGGGACGAAACGAACGGGATTCTGTAAAACATTACCAGCGAGGGGCCAGATGGGTTAGGTTAGGTTATGTTACGTTATAGACGAATATAATGTTCCCACCGAGAAGTAGAGGCCGATACACCAGGAATGTTGTAAAATACTACATCCGAGATGTTAGCCTGCCTTACGTTAGGATATATATCGCTGTAGACGTATATAATATCCCAACCGAGATGTACGGGACGAAACGAACGGGATTCTGTAAAACGTTACCAGCGGGGGCCAGATGGGTTAGGTTAGGTTATGTTACGTTATAGACGAATATAATGGTCCCACCGAGAAGTAGAGGCCGATACGCCAGGAATGTTGTAAAATGCTACATCCGATATGTTAGCCTGCCTTACGTTAGGATATATATCGCTGTAGACGTATATAATATCCCAACCGAGATGTACGGGACGGCAGGAACGGGATTCTGTAAAACATTACCAGCGAGGGGCTAGATGGGTTAGGTTAGGATGTGATACG